>JAJJWW010000522.1:0-21387 GCA_023531295.1 Papaver armeniacum
AAGCGATAACTGGATTAGTATACTTATCTATCTTCGTTAGAACCATTCATCACCAACCTAGGAAAGCAACTAGCTTAGTGCTATCCTCAAAACTCCTTTTACCACGGATACGGAAGCTCTCCAATATCGGATTCTATCCAACCGAACCACCAAGTAGTAGCTCACTCAAGGTGTAATCCGATTGAACGTTTTAGGCTTTGTGAATTAGGTTGATCCCAGTGAGTTAAACTCTTAGCTCAAGGTTCACTTGCTGGTGTTATCTTCACTGCAAATTGCTCCACAGAATCCTCTTGCAAAGGTCTCATGATTTCTACTTGTGTATGAATTATTCAGCGATTACTTATCTCCCTAACCCAATACTAGCAATAGAACAATTAATAGACTAATCTAGTATGCATCCCAAATCAATCTAAGAATCACTCATAAAATTAGATGTAGTGAAAAAAAAACGATAAGATGATTAAAACTCATAACAAACTTGTATAATAATAAAGCTTCACGCTAGAACATTGAATTCATCCTTAATCAATAAAGTTTAGCCTCTCATGTTTACACCGTTTCTCGGTTACCCCAAGAAGGGGTAAACCCTAAAATATTGATGAAGAACAAAAGTGTATTATGAGATGTAGAGATCTCTTTTTAGGTTATGAAGTCTTCTTTTATATGTCTCCAAATTGTAGAAGTGTCCGTGCTCGAATCCGTGCGAAGTAGGTTGCCAAATTTTGGCCAAATTCCCATAAGAAGGTCACGGCCAAAGTCTGTCTCGTGTAATTACGAGTAAACATCCGCATGGGCCCACGTTCAAAGATGGATAGTCCAGCCCATTGAACTCATTTGCCTGTCAGTCCCTTGGAACTGACAAGGTATTTTTCTTATGCTTCTCAATCAGGTATGGACATTTTCCGCGGACGCTCAAGTCACCGTGAGAATTATTTTCCCCTGGATTTCAAATTACCTCGGTCTAGTTCTCGGACACTCACATCTCCGTGAGTTTTAAAAGTTCCTGAATTTCTTTTTCCGGCCATAGCCATCCACGGACACTCTTCTGTTCGTGAAGTTTGCATTCTTCTGACTTTCATAAACTCGACTCCTTACTGTGTAAGGTTCAGTGGACTTCTCCATGGGCCATATATAGGGAAGGGACTTTCATGGAGTGATCCCATGGAATGATCGTTAGAAACTGAGGATAATTTTGACAGCAAGATATTTGATTCACTTTCTTGTTGCCATAACCTTCACCGGCTTGTGTTGAGCGGTAGAATAGATGGTGGTCTTAACCTACAGAAATACCCACCAAATCTCAGCAAGTTAATGTTGAGTGAGAGCAGGCTGGAGAAAGACCCGATGGAAACTCTTCAATATCTTCCCAATCTTAAGTTCTTAGCGTTGTTGGATGGGGCATTCGAAGGGGAGGAAATGGTGTGCTCTACAAAAGGATTTCCTCAACTCCAAGTTTTAAACATAGAATGTATGGAGCAACAAAAGAAGTGGACAATTGATGAAGGTGGGATGCCATGTCTTAAGGAGTTGAATTATATGAGCTAAAGCAATTGAATATGCTTCCCGAAGGTTTGAGGTTCATCACTACACTAAAGAAATTGAAAATTGATGGTCTCCATATGCCAACTATCAGAGATAGGGTTGTAAGAGAAGTTGAGAAGATTGGTATAAAGTCCAACATATACCCTCGCTTATAGTTTTGGGAATAATATTATTCTTACTTCTTAGTCCCAAGCTTATAGTTTGGAAATCTGCACTTTGTCAGTGTGATGAGAAATCTGCACTTAGTCCCAAGCTTTTAAAATTGAAATTTCAAATTTCACAAAATTGAGGTTAAATATAAGCGTGCAAACTGACAGTTCAAAGATTGCCAAAAAAAAAAAAAAAAAAAAAAATCTGCTCAGTGTGATTGTGGTAAACACCAATAAGGTATTATTGTTTCATTTATCATAATTTATAGCAAAGTTTTAGTTTGTTTTTTTTTTTTTATCTTTTGAGTGGAATTATCTTCTGGTCATTCAAAGCGCCAGGATTTGCATCATTTAGTATGTAGTTGTTGAATGCACGATCCGTGTATTGGATACAAAATGGAGCGGGAATGGCTTGCAAGAGTAATATACTAGGGAGCTGTTTCATTTGCTAAGAACAAGCTTACTGGTGGCATAGGTACAATTATTCGTAACACTCGCACATAGTCTGGTTTTTGAAAGGGAAAATAGGGAATATGCCCCAAAATCGACTGTCATCTTGGGGATATGCCCAGATTCAGGTTTTGGAATATGCCCCAAAGTGACGGAAACCGTTAAATAGATTATTTATCATAAATGTGTCTCAAATTTTCTCTCTAATTTTTTTCTAGATTTTTTTAAATCTAAATATGTTCGAATCTTGCAACGGTGTTGATATATCGTATATTTGTCTTTTAATTCGCATATGTGATCCCAAGTGTGTGCGAATATTGACTACTTAACGGTTTTGATGGAATTTTGGATAGGTTGGGGCATATTCCCAAAATTGGAATCCTGGGGCATATCCCCAAGATGACAGTCGATTTTGGGGCATATCCCCAATATTCCCTTTTTGAAATAGTCGACTTTCAACGCCAATTCACAATGTTTCCCCTGACAATGGAGTTAATTAGAACATGCTCAAATTCTGACTGAAAGAGACAAGTCTGTACAAACAAAAGAACAATGAGCAACAGAGCTAAATACCATGCTTCCAACGGCGTCAAATACCTATACTTAGGTCAGACTGGTACCCAAGGACAGATTCTATTGCAAGTCGGACTATAACTCAAAATGACCGACTGGTGGCAAGTCACATTCAATAAAAGTGAAACAACAGTACTAATAAATAGGTACAATTCCCAATCAAATTCTGGGAAATCTGAACTTTCTCCAGTTCCCTGCAACTCAGTGGCAAAATTCGACACGATTGAATTTTAGTGTAAAGTAAGAGGTCAAGATATTTACAATACTAAAGCAAAGTTACAGTAATCACATACCTTCAGGTCACAAGACTCGCAACCATTTCCATATTTTTACCACTCTCATGACGTCAATACTTCAATCATGTCTCACGCAAGAATATCCTGCAAGAAAATGATTTCCAGATTCTACATGATAATAAAACAAAAGGAATATAGATATACAATTCGCTACAGGTAACAACGGAATAAGCACACCCCAGCCCAACATAGGACAAGATGAATCGCTTTCTTAAAAAGGCGCAACAATTTTACATTTCATATTCAAAACATTTACAGGTTTGAAATTCAGCTGCACATCACTAACTTCTTTCCCACACATTTACAAATATATATTATGTTAGCATCCCCTCCTGGTGTATCCAAAAAACCTCAAAAAATAGGCATTACAGCGTTCTTACTATCCAGTTGATCTCTTTTACTTATCTTTACTGTTCAATTGAAAACTAATCACTTCTTTCAGCGTGGCTTTCTTCTTTTCTCTGAAATTCCACAGCTCTGGATCTCCTCCCTTTCTCTTATTTATTCCAATCACTGGATTTTTGGTTACTTTCTCTGACACCATTACCTATCACAAACATTTACATCGATCAAAATTTTATGTCTCGGTTAACCTAAATTTCAGAAATGAAAAAAAAAAAAGGCAAGATAGATATACCTTGATCAGTTTTTGGCGAGCTTCCTGAAGTTCCTCAGTGTTGGCAAACAATGTTTGGTTCTTTAAACATTTTTTCATTCTCAGCCAATGTCTTCTAACGTTCATAAAAGGACTTATTAAGATCAGTTGTCACAGAACGAATAAATTCAGCCTTCTATTCATTGTGATATTCAGTATCAGATTGCAATTTATCCTTTTCTTCACTAAGAAGTTGAATATCATTTTGCAACTTTACCTTGTCTTTGTTACCGACTTCAAAATCCATTCCAAGTTTAGCCTTCTCCTTGTTCAACTTATTGTTCTCATTTTGGAGGAATCCAAAATCAATTTCCACTTTACACTTTCTTTCCTTGAGTTTTTCAAAATCCTTTCCAAGTTTAGCTTTCTCTTGGTCAAGAAATTCTAAATCACTTCGGACTCGTCTTTTCCTTGTCAAGCAACTGATTATCGTTTCTTAAGTTAGTCTTCTCATAGCTAAGCGATTCAATTTTGCTTTCAAGAGTAGTCTTCTTTTCATTCAGCCAACTGATATCAACTTGTGTTGTAGTCTTCTTTTCATTCAGTGAACAAACATCATCTTGCACTGTAGACTGTTCTTTCTTGAGAAGTTCAAAATCACTTTGCAACTTCGTCTTCTTCTTGTTGAGCAACTCAGTCTCATTCCCAATGTTACTCTTCACATTGCTAAGCGATCCAATTTCACTTTCCAGGAAAGTCTTCTTTTCAATCAGCGAACAAAAATCATTCTGCACTGTAGACTGTTCTTTCTTGAGAAGTTCAAAATCGCTTCGCAATGTCAGCTTCTCTTTGTCGAGCAATTCAGTCTCGTTTCTCAAATTAGTCTTCTCATTGCTAAGCGATCCAATTTCTCACCTTGAGAATATCAAAATCACTTTGCAACTTCGTCTTCTCCTTATTGAGCAAGTCAGTATCAGTACCCAATTTAGTCTTCTTCCTGTTGAGTGATTCAATTTCTCTTCCGAGTTTACAACGATCAGTCTCCAACTCCTTCCTTGTTTTGGTGAGTGATCGGACATCACTTTCCACTACAAACTTTTCTTTGTTAAGTAAATTGATTTCGTTTCTCAGATTCAACTTCATGTTCTCTAGAGATTGAACATCTTGATCCTCATCATTTGATAGAGTTGTAGGTTCTTTGGTGGAGGTGCCAATTCGCTTATTAACCTTCTACAGAAACAGAGAGAAATTCAGAAGAAAAAAACAAGAGGATGAAATGAAATTGACTAATAATGCAGATGATGATATTACAAACCTTTAGACGTCGAGACTTCTTCTTCTTCTTCTTCTTCTTCTTCTTCTTCTTCTTCTTCTTCTTCTTCTTCTTCTTCTTCTTCTTCTTCTTCTTCTTCTTCTTCTTCTTCTTCTTCTTCTTCTTCTTCTTCTTCTTCTTCTTCTTCTTCTTCTTTCTTCTTCTTCTTCTTCTTCTTCTTCTTCTTCTTCTTCTTCTTCTTCTTCTTCTTCTTCTTCTTCTTCTTCTTCTTCTTCTTCTTCTTCTTCTTCTTCTTCTTCTTCTTCTTCTTCTTCTTCTTCTTCTTCTTCTTCTTATCCACACAGATTCTCTTACTAGAAGTTGTGGCTAAATTAGCACTTCCCATCAATGGTTGTGTGATTAAGTTAAGATTGAAGGAAGTTAGGGCGAGTTTTGGTTCACTAAACTTTACATATGTGTACTGAATCAACAAATCCACATACCTTCAAACTCTGCTCCTTTTCAAACACGAAACCAATATCCAAAGTCCCATTAAGATATCTCAAAATTCCCTTCACCGCTGTACCAATGTGCTCTCCCAGGACTAGCCATATAATGACTAACTAAACCAACTGCTTGTGCAATATCCAGACGAGTACAAACCATAGCATACATCAAAGAACCTACCGCATTAGCATAGGGAACCTTGACATAAACTCCTTCTCCTCAGTTGTAGTAGGACACAACCGTTTTGATAACTTAACTATAGGCGGTATTTTAACACTAATAGCTTTGGAGTTATGCATTCCAAAGCGATGAAGAACCTTCTCAAGATAAGATTTTTGAGTAAGATATAACTTCCCCTTAGATCTATCTCGAGTAATCTCCATACCCAAAATCTTCTTAACTGGACCCAAATCCTTCATCTCAAACTCTAAACTCAATTGTTTCTTTAAAATATTAATTTCTGACTTGCTCTTGGCAGCTATGAGCATGTCATCCACATAGAGTAAAAGATAAACAAAACTTCCATCCGGGAAACTTCTTAAAGTATACACATTGATCGTATTCACTACGAGTATATTTTTTCTGCAACATAAACATATCAAACCTCTTGTACCATTGTCTTGGCGATTGCTTCAAATCATACAATGATTTCTCAAGTCGACACACATAACTTCCTTACCAGCAACTTCATACCCAATGGGCTGTTACATATAAATGTCTTCCTAATGTAAAGTAACACTTATAATTGAAATTGGATGTTGAATTATAACAAAACACCATGAAATAAAAATAACCAACCTTCAAATGATGCTTCTTCTACCCTTGGAACAAGGAAGATACAAAGATTTGAGGTTCTTCTCTAATAATCTTCAAATTTTTACCCAATTCTAAGATTGGAAACTAGAAGATAATAGATGCATCTCTTACAAATTGAAATTTCTACCCAATTACAAATTGGAAATAACAAAATGTTGGAGGCTCTTCTCTTAGGAAGGATTTAGGGTTAAAACCAAACTTGAGACTAGTAGAGCTAAACAAAACCAAACCAAACTAGTAGGCTCTTCTCTTACACCACTTTTCTAAACAAAACCAAACTTGAGACTAGTAGAGCTAGGGTTTAAACAATAAGTAGTAAACAAAAAGGACAAAGATGAGAAAGAAGAGAAAGAAGAGGATAAAAGAGTAATTGTGAAATAAAAGGCCATAAATGGTATGTTTGAAATACCATTATGCATCATCCTTCCCTCCTTAAGTGAAATTCGCCCTCGAATTGTCCATCTCTTCATCCATAGCATTGTCACCCCAATATGGAACCAAGTGCTTAACATTAAAGACGTCGGGCGTACGAATTGAGCTTGGTAAGTTGAGTCGATAAGCATTATCATTTATCTTTTTTCCAATTGGAAATGGTCCAATCTTCCTTGCCTTGAGCTTGTTGTACTCACCCACGGGAAAACGTTCCTTAGTAAGAACCGCATAAACAAGATCTCCTACTTCAAACTCAACCACGCGTCATCTTTGATCAACCTTGTTCTTGTATTTTCTTGATGAAGCTTCTAAATGCTTTCGGGTGCTTTCATGTATAAAGTGAAGTTGAGATACAAAGTCTTCCGCCTTAGCATTTGGCCTTTTCAAATCCGGTACTAAGGACAAGTCAAGTGGTACTCTTGGATTGAACCCGTATACCACCATGAATGGTGAATAACCACTACTCCGGTTCACCGCATGGTTGTAAGCAAATTCCGCCTTGCATAAAACTTGATCCCATGTCTTCAAATTCTCCTCAACCAAACAACGAAGAAAATTACCAAGGTTTGAGGGTGATAAGTGGTGCTAAAACTTAAATTGGTCTTGACCAACTTCCATAAGGTGCGCCAAAAATGCCCCACAAAACGACTATCTCTATCCGAGACGATGGAAGAAGGAATACCATGTAAACGGTAAATCTCTTTAAAAAAAGAGTTGAGCTACCATGACCGCATCCGTTGTCTTTTTTACAAGCAATAAAATAAGACATTTTGGAAAAACGATCTACCACTACAAATATTGAATCCATACCTCTTTGAGTACGCGGTAATCCCAAGATAAAATCCATGCTCAAATCTTCCCACGGACGAGAAGGAATAGGAAGTGGCATGTATAATCCCACATTAGTGGACGTTCCTTTAGATACTTGACATATATGACATCTGTTCACATATCGATGAATCTCCTTCCACATTCCCGGCCAAAAGTATGAGCTAGAAACCAAGTTCCAAGTAATGAGTAGTCCCCATATGCCCCTCATCGTGAAGCTCCTTAATAATTTTCAATCTCAAGCTTGATTGCGGAATGCAAAGACAATTCTTCCGGTAAAGGTACCCATCGAAAAGAACATAATCGCCAGTTTGGAGTGACCTTTCATCAACCATAAGAGGACCAAAATAAGTATCATTCTTTAAGAGCTCCCGAATATCATCGAATTCCAAAATACGAGCCCTCATTTGTGTAAGAAGAGAAGTACGTCGACTCAAGGCATCCGCTACCTTGTTTTGTACACCCGACTTGTGCTTGATGGAAAAAGTAAATTGTTGCAAATAATAAGCCCATTTACCATGCCTAGTAGAGAGCTTGTCTTGAGAATTGATGTGCTTCAATGCCATGTGGTCCGAAAATAAAATGAACTCATTGTGAATAAGATAGTGCCTCCAATGCTTGAGTGCTTGAACAATATCATAAAACTCAACATCGTAAGTGATATATGCAAGTCTTGCCCCATTCAACTTTTCACTATAAAATGCCACTGGTTTCCCTTCTTGACTAAGAACCGCCCCAATGCATAGTTTAGAAGCATCACAATGAAGTTCAAATGGTTTATCAAAATTTGGTAATATTAAGATTGGAGATGTACTTAACTTTATTTTCATCAATTCAAATGCTTCGTACGCTTCTTGAGTCCATGAATACTTTCCACCCTTCATGCATTCGGTTATTGGAGCCATGATTCCGCTAAGTTTGCAATGAACCGACGATAAAAAGAAGCTAACCTTTGAAAACTTCGAATATCAAACAAAATTTTTGGCTTGGGCCAATTCCTTATGCATTCCACTTTATCTTCATCTACCGAAATCCCATCCTTACTAACCACATAACCATGAAACAAAACTTTATCGGTCATGAATGCACACTTCTTCAAGGTAGCATAAAATTGTTGTGTCCGCAAAAGCATGAGAACCTCACGGAGGTAACGTATATGAGATTCCATATTGGGACTATAAACAAGTATGTCATAAAAGTAAACAGCCACACACTTCCCAATCAATGGCCGAAGTGCTTGATTCATTACTCGCATAAATGTACTTGGAGCATTTGATAGCCCAAATGGCATAACCATCCATTCATGCAAACCGTCTCTAGTCTTGAAAGCGGTCTTCCATTCATCTCCCACCTTGATACGAATTTGATAATATCCATTTTTAAAATCAAGTTTGCTAAAAACACATGCTCCACTTAATTGATCAAGTAAGTCATCCAAACGAGGAATTGGAAATTGGTACTTCAATGTGATTCTATTGATTGCCCTACTATCCACACACATACGCCATGAACCATCTTTCTTTGGTACTAACAAGGCCGGTACCGCACAAGGGCTAAGACTCGGTCTTATAAAACCTTTGGTATCGCGTCAACTTCTCAATGCCGCCCAGCTTCCTATCTCTCAATGATGTTGACTCCCCAATCGTGCCAGCCTCCCGATTTGTTCAAAACTGCCAGAGGCAAGGATTCCAAATCCTATTTATAAAAAGGTCGACAAGCCTCCTCAATTCTTTTTACGATTTGTCATTTCGATAGTTTGTCACCATCTTATGCTTACCTCGCAACAAAGCTCTGCGTTCCGAGTTAAGGTGGGACTTAATATTGATGGTGGTTTTTAAACAAAGGGTAAAATCGTAAAACCCCAAATAACCTATGTCACCGGCGACACATTTATTAGAACATTTAATGCATGTAGTCGAGAATTAATAGGGGGTATTTTTTCAAATTAGGTTACAACGAACAAAACCCTAATTCCCCTCCGTGCCAATGGCAAATCATGTCACCACACCTAGACCAAGCTAGCCGCACCTCTGTTTCAATGTCAAATCATGCCGCCCACACTCAAACGCGCCAAAGCATGCCAACCATGCTAGCCGCACCTGTGCCAATGGCAAATCATGCCGCCCACACCAAACGCGCCAAAGCATGCCAACCATGCTAGCCGCACCTCCGTGCCAATGGCAAATCATGCGCCCACACCTAGCCCAAGCTAAAGCCGCGCCATGCCAAACACACTCGCCTTGGCCCTAGCTATGCTAGTCACACCAAACGCGCCAACGCATGCCAACCATGCTAGACGCACCTGCCAATGGCAAATCATGCCAACCACACCTAGCCCAAGCTTCAGCCGCGCCATGCCAAACGCACTCGCCTTGGCCCTAGCTACGCCGGGGTCACGCCACGCCAAGCCAAACACCCTTACCTTGGCCCTAGCCGCGGCATGCCAAAGTAGCGCTCGCGCCTAGGCTTGCAAACCGTGCAACCTAGGCAAAATTTGCCACTCATGCCATTGGCACATGCCAACACGCATCGCTGGTATCTTTTCTCACCAGGGCGTGGCCCTAATGGCCGAGCATGCCATTGGCACATGCCAACACGCTCTCTCGGGGTAACTTTTTCTCACCAGGGCGTGGCCTTATGGCCGAGCATGCCATTGGCACATGCCAACACGCCGCTGGTAGCTTTTCTCACCTGGGCGTGGCCCTAATGGTCGAGCATGCCATTGGCACTTGCCAACACGCTACGGGTAGCTTTTTCTTACCAAGCCGTGGTCCTAATGGCCACGCATGCCATTGTCACATGCCAACACGCATCGCTGGTAGCCCAACTTGCAAGCCGTGCAACCTAGGCCAACTTGGCCGTACGTGCCATTGGCGCATGCCAAAACCCACGCCGGTAGCCCAACTTGAAAATGCAGGTAACCCACCGCCATGGCATTCCACACATGCCATTTTGCACATGCACACACGCCACTAGCAGCTCTAGCATTTCACTTACACTCCAACGCATAATCTACCACCAAGGCATTCCACACATGCCATTGGCACATGCCACACACGCCACTAGCAGCTCTGGCATTGCCACTTACGCTCGAGGTGCAACCCGGAACAAAAGCATTCCGCGCATGCCATTGGCACATGCCACACGTTCCCCTAGCAGCGCCACTTGCACTCAAGGTGCAACCAACACTCGAGACATCAACACAAACTGGGGGATGCTTTCCAGGGTCTTGGTTTGGCGGTCATAGCATGCAGCGTACACTACGCTCACATCAAGAAAGCGTGAATAGGAATAAAGCGGTCAAATAAATGAGGAAATAATGGTGAAAACGTTTTCACCCATAAACACCTTGCGGTTACCACCTCCTCCCATTATTACACCCTTTACTCTCTTCCTTCATGAGTCCAGGGGACGTTTCAATCTCGACTTGTATAAATAGGTCTTACTTATATCCACTCGGACAACAAGTCTCGGTCAGGAGAAAAACAACACTCAGAAAAGGCAACTTTGCAAGCTCTCCAAAAAAGCTTTCATCTCTTGCAAGCTTCCGAAGCTTTCACTTTCTGATACAAGTCGAGACACTACTCTCCCGAGTTATTCTCAGTCTCAACACCTTTCTTTGCTTCCTCCCAAATCAACCCTTCTCCTCCACTTTGTGACCGAAGCAAGTCTGGAACGGCCATTTCTTGGTTTAAGCCGGACTTGTACAGATTGATCTCTCGAATCTAGAAAGTGCTCACGTGCAGCACATTTGTTTAGGGTTTAAATCAGTTTCTCACTCACCTACCGAATTTACCAAAATTGGCGGAAACGATTTTTACCCATAAACAATTAGGTTCTTAGTAGCCAGGAACGCCGAAACACCTCACGTATCTCATTGAAAATCGCGGTTCTCCGCTCCTCACCGAGATTCGTGATGGGAATGCGCGCTCGGCATGGTAGAAAACGCTCCCACTCGGTGAGAAACGTTTGAATGGAGTCACACAGAAAATAGGAGAAATAAAGCAGAGAAAAACAAAGGGGAAGAAGAAAGGGGAAAGAAAGTATAGAAGAAAGGGAAAAAAGAAACCAAAGAAAAAAGATCGGAGGAAAGGAACTACAGAAGAAGCAAGGAAGAAGAAGAAGAAGAAGAAGAAGAAGAAGGCTGCGCAGTGCGCACAAGAGGAGAAAAAAAAAAGTAGTTTCGAATTAGAACCCTAGGCTAGCTTCGGCCAGTTTTAATTAAAACGTCTTATTTTTACTGTGGGCTAACTTGGAGTCCAAGCCCAATATTTTCCCTATATCTTTCCTTGCGTTTAAATTTTAAAGATATGCACAAAACTAGCTTCAGAGTTCAGAAATCTTGAAAACTAGCTTCAGAACTCTTGAAAAGACAAAAATAAAAGAGAAAATGAATGATATCATAGGAAAATTAGTAGTATTTCTAATATTTCTACGAAACCTAATTCACGCTCCCGATACGCTCCTCGTATCTCAATTTTTGAGATTTTAACGAATCCCGTTCCCGACCTCGCTCCCGCTCCTGACCTCGTTCCCGCTCCTGGCTACTAAGATTAGGTTTAGATGACAACAATGAGGACACTATGTATGCTGGTGGGTTTCAAGCCACAAAGATTTTGAAAAGCAAGTACATACAGTAGCTTAAACTACGTACTTCTCTTGTCAAGTTCTTCAGCACGGCGAGAACGCCTTCAGCTTCAGCTTCAGCTTCAGCCGATAACTTCTCATTAATTTCGTGCAGGTCAATAAAAAAGCTGTGTGAGAGATTTGCAAACTAGAGACAGACATAATATAAAAGAATGGATTACATTCTACTTCTAGCCAAGTTAATTCAAACACATCACTTATCAACATACATAAAAGGTGAAAGGAAAAATGTGGGTTACCAAAATTAAGTCTGACTTGGAACATTAATAAAGATCATGTACCATCTATCAATATACAGAATCTTTAGTATTTATGAGATGCCCAGCATGATGAAGTTGGGAAAAATACAAGATGCTTTATACTTGACCGGCCAGTCAACCAGAGAAAGAAAGCCAGTACTTTAAAAAGGATTCTCAGATTTCACAGTCACTGCACCATTTCTAGTCTGTCCAGGAATTTTACCTATCAACAGATACTGAAAACATCTGTTTGCTGGCCATGTTAGCTTTCCTTTACCATGGGAGGATAGAGGTGTGTAATAACTGTGTCCCAGTGTAGATTTTAAATTTACATTCGGCAAGTCGATATGAGACTTGCAGGGATTGGATTGCAATAACAGAGTAAAAGTAATAAGGTAAACTCAAAGCACACTTGAAACGACACATTCATCTGGACAGGCCAGCTGAAGCAAAAGTCGACAAACCTCCTGCAATTTTGCAAGCAAGCAAGATAAGGCTATCTATCCACAAACATCTACCAAAACTATTGTCTCAACTAGTAAGTTGATACTGAAAAAACAAGTGTTTTTGTGTGGACATTATTATTGAACCACACAGTGTACCGAGATATGAGATTTTGACTAGAACATCACCATCTCCATCTTTCCAGTTCAGAACATTAAGAGTTGAGAAGATCCACTATCATAATTGATTGATTTATGTCCACCTTAAAAAGAGGATATTTTCAACTAATATTCCATGTAGTGCTTTGACAAGAGATATGAATGGATGTGTTGTGTGAGCCATGGAAATCTAGATGGAAGTATCATACTTCAAGTATGTCTCTAGCATAGACTCTTTGAGAGCTTTACCCAGGCAGACTTTGGTTCATGTACCAATAGCAACCGATATGAGATATCCACAGAATTACAGAAGCAAAAATTAACAAAAATATCTAAATTACCTCGGTATGTTCCTGCTCATACTGATCAAGTTCTTTCATCTTTTGATAAAATAGTTGACTAAGCTTGCTGAGCACAAATTCAAGCAGCTCTGCTAGGTCGGCATGCAGCTTTCTCTTTGCCTCAGAATGATCCTCCTGCCCACGAATTTCAAAGTCTCGTAATTGCTTCTCGGAGTTCGACAGGAATGCTCTCGACTCGTTGATATACTGCTGCATTTGAGCCATAAATAAATATTTGCCTATTGGTCCACAGTAATCCTCCACTTGACGTGGATCCACTGACTGCATAATCTCACATCTTCTTCTATCGTGGCTGCTCTTCTCTTATTATTTTCTATTTCATCCATAGTTGTAAAAATTTCACGATTCTTTGCCTGATAAACGTAACTTACCAAATGTTCACAATCCATATATAAAGTTACTATCCCATTGTTGCAACTCGCAAGTCTAATAAGTTGGTGCACATACCTGGATATTTGCTGGTTTTGTCAGCTTACAATTTCAGACTCAATCACAAAGAAATTAAACTACAAAAACAAAACAAAAATTAGACAAAATACTGCAAGTGCAACTTGAATCAACTACTATAATGCTGAGCCTTTTTTTTTTTTTGTTTTGAAAAAGGGGGTTAAAATTGATAACTGGATGCCGTGAAGGCATATATTACAGAGATCTTTCCATCCTATTGATGTAGGTAAGGCAAACTATCCCTTCAATGCTATGAGTTCGTACCTACTCCAACTAAACGAGATGGTAATCCTACAACTCATGATGATTCGGCCATCCTAGATCCTTCCGTTTCCCGTGGCTTGATCGACACCTCCATGTTACCAATTAATGAAAAAGATGCAAAGACTTCTGAACTTCGTATTCAGAGTATGTTTCCTTAGTATCTAACAAAACAGGAAATATGATTAATGGGTCGAAATAAATTGGTGTTCATCGATTGGTAGCATAGAAGTGTCAATCAAGCCACGGGCAACGAATGGATCTAGGATGGCTGAATCATCATGAATTATAGGTTTAACATCTAGTTTAGTTGGAATAGGTACGAACACATCAGCATTAAAGGGGTATTTCTCCTTAGCTGCATCAGCAAGCTGGAAAGACCAATGGTTGTGGAATCCGGAGCTCTTTTACCTTCCTTTATCCGCAAAGGTCTCTTTTTTTGCATTTTTTCTTTATGGGTGTTCTCTTTGTTAATTAGAACTTCCGTTTTCTTTTGTTCCTCAAATTCTTTGATGACTGCCATAAAGTCTTTTTTGATAATTCCACTATGGATATCATAACAAACTTGGTCAACCTCTCGTTTATCGGTATGTGGTAAGGAAGTGGAAGCGTATGTATGCCGCGATCTTTTGGATTATCTGGCTGGAGCGCAACGATCGGGTCTTCAACAACAAAGAAAGAACAGTTGAAAACATCATTAACGATATCAAGTTAAGAGGAGGGATCCGTGGACACTCTTAGATGGACACTATCACACATGATTTGCATCATTTTCTCTGCAAAACCCAAACGACAATGAATTTAAATCTAATATTTTGATCACATGTACCTCTTATAAAAATCTACATTCCTACTAAAAATGAGCACAATTCGAAACGTATAACACTACCATCTACTCCTTTGAATATCAGCCGTTAAAAATTAACGGTTGAAATTAAAATCGGTAGATGATGAGGTTTGGTATCTCGAATTGCGCTCATTTTTGGTAGAAATGTAGAGTCTTATAAGAGGTACATGTCATCAAAATATTAGATTTAAATTCATTGCCGTTTGGATTATGCAGAGAAAATGGCGCAAATCATGTGTGATAGTGTCCATCTAAGAGTGTCCACGGATCCTTCCTCATCAAGTTAATTGTTTTTCAGTGGGCTAGATACTCTCCCCCATGTCTGGATTTTCTATCAATGAGGTCATTGTAAACTGGAGGACTGTATTTTTGGAACTCCTTAGAGTAGTCTGTTTTTGAGGGTCTTCTTTCTGTTGGTTTTTGTTGTTTTTTTTGGTGGTTGGCTGCTCTGTGGCATGCTCTCCTTTTTCTAATAAAATCTTTACTTTACTGAGCAAGAAAAAAAAAACGTCTTTTTTGATAACTTCCCAAGCCACTTTGTAGAACTCCTTTTTGTATCCATCTGGACCTGGAAATTTGTTGTTTTTAAAGTGTTTGACGACCATCCAAACATCTTCTTCTGAGATAACTTTTTCAGCTTCTGCATTTTCTTCACTTGAGATATTTTTAATGAACTCTGAATTCATTTGTGGTCTTGGTGGATGTTTTTCCTGAAAGAGATCGAAGAAATAAGAAGAGATTTCTTCTCTAATGTCTGTTTGGTTGAAATTGTCTTCCCCATTGATCACCATCTTTTGAATTGTATTCCTTTTTCTTCTCCCATTAGCAAGAATGTGAAAGTATTTGGTGTTTGTATCTCCTTCCTTGAAATGTTGAGTCTTTGCTCTAGTCAACCATTTCCTTGCATTGTCAAGGTTTATAAGTTTCAGCTTAGTTCTCCATTCTTCTCTATCATTTAGCTGTTGAGAGATTAGAGTTCCATTCTCTTCAAGTGCATTTAAAACATCAATGAGTCCTGTTAATTATTTCTTGCTTGTTTCCACAACGCGGCTTATATAGAGCAAAGACAAGTGGCGTACAACAAATAAATTGCTGCCGAAAGATCCCATATGAGGATTCAATATTTTCAAATTTAAAGTTATCGGAAGCATGGTAAAGCTGGTTTATATCTAATGAAGATATTTTCTTTAACAACAAGTAATTTTCGGGTGATACGGCTTATATATTCGGAAAATGGTTCATATGACCAAATCCCATAAAGTATGGGAGTAATGACTGTAAAATATAGGTCCTGAAAGAAAAAAACATAGGAAATATTAGCCATATATACCCTTTGCTTTAAACTTTATTCTTTTTCGTATCATTTTCTCTCTACTATTTATTTTCTTTCTCTACAATTAAAATTAATCGCGAGAAATGTCTTATCTTCCAAAATATAAGTCGGATTTTAATAAAGTTTATATTTTTTGGAAAGGGCTTGAAAATCTCTACAAAACAAGATCCATTGATGATATGAAATTCAAGAAAAAAATAATTTATTTTCAACCGAGTCGTGGATACATTATGCACCCAGTGCAACCCGAACAAAATTTATTTCCTAAAAATATGCATTATGCACCCAGTGCAACTCAAACTAAAATTTATTTCATATAAAAATATGCATTACACATCAAATGCATTATGCACCCAAAAAGTAACCGGCCAAAATCTATTTACTATAAAAAATATGCATTATGCATTTAGGTAATGTGACCAAAATTTATTTCATATAAGAATATGTATTATGCACCAGTGCATCCGCCAAAACATATTTCCTATAAGAATATACATGTACATTATGCACTTGGGTGCAACCTAGGCAAAATATATTTTTTCAGAATATTAATTATGCACTCAAAAATAGTGCCTTATATATTCCTAGAATAAATCTAGGTTTATCCTTGTAATCACCTCGAACAATCGACAAATATAGATAAATTAATTCCATTATCTTTCTTTGAGTCCGCGGCTACAACAACACCCATTATGTGCGATTTCAATTCAAGCCTAATTGTAGCGATGGGTCTTATAAGGTACCACCACCGCATGCACAATCCATCTACTAGCACCGCAAACAATCAACCTTCTCTCGCACCACAAAAAAACAGCTCAACCGCCATCTTCCATATTTCTCGTATCAAGACCCATGTGCCTACGTATACAACAAACAACTCACGACAAGATAGATTGGAGTAAATAGATTAGTTGTTTCTTTTACTTTTTCCATCACAGAATATTATCACCAAGGCACCGATTTGGTTTAGAAAAAATTTGGTTGTCATTTTGAACGTGTTTGCAAAGGAGGGAATAGCTGGTAGTGATCAAGTATAACAATATAAATTGTAGTGGAGTTAGTGATCAAAGTTGTATTGTAAGACAGGGAGATGAAGTGGGTTACTATTGACTCTCAAAACCAACCACAGTAAGCCCATTTCTTCTTATTTGTCAACTAGGAACATCAATAACTTAATTAAAATCCACCAACCTTCCTTATCTTAATGGGAATCTGCAAATCGAATCAATCCCTATCAAAAAAATTCTCCAACATCAACGGCAGCAACCGTTATTTCTGTCCCTTTACTCGCTTATTTCTTTCTGATCGTGCATTTTCTCAAGTAATCGATGTGCGTCTAACAAACCGGTGAAGGAAAAACTCGTTTGTACTAATTTCCTTGCTTATTAGCTCTCTTTCTCCCGCAAGACATTATTACAAGCGCAACCCATTACTTATCAGCCTTCTTTCCTCGGGAAGACATGATTCACATCACAACACCAACGCCTCTTAGGGTGGGCAGGACCGCTGACTTTCTTATCCATGGAGTTAAATGCCCTTGGATGTTGTTTATGCACAAGCAGTGGTACCCTAATGCCGCTTTCGAATGGAGACGATATGTTGGCTGAGGTGGTTCCCGTCACTTTGGAACCATCGGACAAAGCCATAAAGGCAAATTCCTACCGTATCCAAGTGTTCCCGCCAAGTGCAAAGTTACGCTTTGCTCGGACCTTCACCGTTGCAATACGTGAGTCTTGTGCAATCCCAATGACATCTCTCGTTGATTCACTCTGTTGTTGTTCCCTATTTGTACATTGCGCTTGTATGTCCTTTTAAATGCAACACCGAAGAACGCCTGCACCCGAAAGAAATTATGCATCGTCGCGATTCTTTGGCCCCGAAAGAATGGTCTGAAACCGATGGTTGTGCTTCCTTGACTCATCGTGCCATTGAGGAAACAACGGCTCTACAAGAAGTGAGGCGGAAGGGTAAGAAAAGAGAAGTTCATCAGAAGTCCGTGGAAGAACAAGAGAAAACCAACATAAGGTCATGCCGCGTAAAAACTTAGCTATGGCTTATATACGGCAGCCGATTCGGACCCCCGGGATCCTGGTGTAGCGCCCCCAATGCAGGTACCTTGCAAGAGCCGCAAGCCAAGCATCCTTATGTCGCGCCTCCTTTGATACCTAACACCCATACATAAGCACCTTTCATCGCTTCTAAAGACTTGGTTCCCGAATAAGTCGAGAAGCTTCCCAAAGGGACCTCGTGTGGAAGAGATGGCCTTCGGGCCCAACATTTGGCCGATGCTTTGAGTGGTTCTGCTGCCGCCGTGTCGGATGAGCTCGTTACTTGTATTACGGACCTTGTGAACATTTGGCTTGTGGGGATGCCCTTCTGCTTTTGGGTGAGTTCATAGCTTCTCGCACCTCACTCCCCTCACTCAAGCCGATGGAGGTATTTCGCCCGATTGGTCTGGGTACTATTTGGAGGCGCCCGGGTTTCTAAAATTGTTGCTTCTCAGCCGGGAAGGAGTTAGAGGGCTACTTTAGTGATTATCAATTTGGAGTGGGGGTGCCCCTGTGGAGGTGAGGCCATTCTTCACGCGTTACTGCACTCCCGGAAGAGAAGAATGCATCTACATCTACATCTATGTTCCCGGTGGATTTCTCTAATGCCTTTAACCTGTGAGCCGTCTCCGCTATGATTAAGGAGGTTAGGCAAAGATTGTTCTTCGATTTCCCAGGGTGGGTAGAGTCTCGTTTTTACGCAACCCCGCTAGACTCTATTACATGGATAAGACGCTTCTCACACGTAAGGTACAAACAGATGACCCACTCGGCCCATGTTATTTGCTCGACTTTGCACCCCTCATCCGCAAAATTGCGAACTTTGCACTTTGGATCTTCAGGCTTGGTATTTAGATGATGGGACTATTGTTGGGGATACGCTGATGGTTTCCAGGGCCTTGGACATTATTCAGCAGGATGGGGCTTCTCTAGGTCTACACCTCAACGTCTCTAAAACAGAGCTTTTTTGGCCTTCTGTTGATAGTAGAAGCTTATCTAGGGGAGTTTTTCCTCCTGGAATACGTCGTCCTCCTATTGGTGTTAAGTTGTTGGGTGGGCCGGTTAGCTTGGATCCTCAATTTTGCCAGAGATTTGGTGGTTAGGAGAGTAAATAAGACTATTGCTTCACGGAGGTTGAGTAAACCGAATGATCCTCGTGGGGAGTTATCGCCGAGAAACCGCTCTCGGTGTCTCTAGGTTATATTTTCGCCATGTGGACTACTAAGCCGGAGAGATTTGGACGAGTCACGGGTGGTCTTTGACGATTACTTTAAGCAAAAGACTCTTAGGTTGTTGGTTAATGGAGACGGGTAGGGCTTTGGTCTTTTACAAGCAGAGAGGTTAGCCACGCTCCCCTCAAGGATGGAGGATCGGTGTGTACACTATGGAGGACACGATGCAGACTGCTATTTGGCTTCTTGTTTTCGACTAGATCCTGGGCCAGGGTTACATTTTGAGACAAGCAGCAGGCGTCCGGCCCAAGCCCTGCTTTGAGCACGCCCTATCCCTTTACAAAAAGGTATGTGGTATTAATGATTCTTCATTGTGCATTGATGATATGGCCCCACACTCTATGAGCTCTTTGGCAATCAAATATTTTGATGCGGTGGTTAAGAATATATCCACCGGTTTGTTATGACCGCACGTGATTCAAACTCTTTGCGTAGTAATAGAGTCAAGCATGCTCAGGATTATTTGATGGTGATTCCTATTGACGGGCTTAATCAAACAATTGGGGCTAGACAAGTTTTCGTGTTTTTGCAGTGTTATAGATTGGGGATCCTCTCTTTGAAGTTGGAGATTTGTGCTCTAGCCGGTGGTAAAGGGATGGATATCTTTGGGGACCATGCCTTGCACCGCAATAAAGGGGTTGGGCTCAAATACAGGGCATGATCTTGTCCGTGATACCTTGAATATTTGTTATCGAGCAGGTGTTTCACCCAGAAAAGAAGTGGATTTGGGACCTCTCGGACAATGGACTGGCCTTACGACCCGCGGATATCCTTGTGTATGGGGTGGGATAGTGGTCAGATATGTGCTTGGATGTTACCGTGTTTCCCCTTCACGGTGACGGGGTGCGTAATTTTGTTCTTGGTCAGACATTGACAACGCGGTTGAGAAGAAGAGGGCCAAGTATTTTGAGAAATGAACGAGCCGAGGTTGGGGTTTGTGTTCTTGCCTTCACTACCTTGGGTGGGCTAGGAGTGATATCGGGATTTCTGAAGAGGCTTCCAAATTACATGGCTAGTCATGATGAAAATGTTGTTGTTGGAGATTTTTCATGTGACAGGTGTTGTTATCCAAAAGGGATTGGAGCCCACCTTGTCACCAAAGCTTCCATCCAATACTTGTAAACCCTTTCCGTTAATGATGATTAATTTTTCTTAAAAAAAAAAAAAAAAAAAAAAAAATCATGTCTGTTGAAGAAGCCGATATAAACAAAAATACTATAGAGAAACTATGGTGTTTTTCTCCGCTCACTAACAGTCCCAGTGAAGAATCTTTAGGGAGAAGAAGCTCAAGCCGTTGGAATGAGGGAGAGCCGACTAATCCCTCTGTTTATTTTGACGACGGAGAATAAAGGGGCATTAAACTCGCTCCATAGAAAATTGGGTGGAAATATCCCGTTTGGCTATTAGAAAAGTATTTTATAGCATCTTGGATATTTTGAAAGGCTGGCATATTTTGCTCGTCTTTTGACCCAAGAATTCAAATTCAAGGGCTAATTAACCAAAAAACTGTTATATATGAGATAGCTCGTTGCTTTTATAGGACAAAAACAAGGGGCGTACAAGAAGAAAACTGCAGCCAAGAAAATCCGAGCTTGATCCCAGTTTATCAAAATAAGTAATCGGATATCTTTTAAGGCTGGATTTTACCAAATAGAAGATTTTCTCTTGATTCAAGTTTATCAAATATTGATTTTTTCCAACAAGTGTTTTTTGGCGACTACGACTCCAATTAACATGGTGTATCCATCAAATTTTTTTTTTTTTTTAACATGGTGTACTTATGGCCCCGGTCACATGTATGAAAAAAATAATGTTTCCTCCATTTGTGGGAAAAAAATATTATCATGCTCACTTTAGGGATAAAATGAAAAAGTTGATAGTATCTCTTTTTATAGAGACGGAGGTATGTAGTAGGATTTTCTGGGTTAT